>VZUI01083378.1:0-41777 GCA_013401135.1 Cettia cetti
CCCCCCCCCCCCCCCCGCCTCCCCCCCCGCCTCCCCCCCCCCGGGAAGTAATGGTGAGTGATAAGAAATCTGAGCTTCTGGACATCTCCCCCTTCACCTCCAAAGGCAATAGGGTAACCCCTCCCCGGCTGACTTTTCAATGCAAGGCAGGTCAGATTACTGGAAAGTGTGGTCTTGCTAATAGCCTAAGCATCTACGTAAAGCCTCCTTTATGAAGCTGTTCTTCGGAAGTTGTGAGAAGTAGCTAAGCTGAAGAGTCTTTGAGGTACAGGCTGTCTTTGGCAGTGTGAACACAGCTGATCTGTACTTGATTGCATGACTGGCTAGGAAAGTTTGACTGCAAAGACTCAGTGTGACTATTGAGAAAAAACCCCTCATGAGTAAAGTACAAAGGCTATTTTGGGCATAACAGCTAGTCATTCTGAACTCTAAGGAAATACATACACACACATCACAAAACATTACATATATGGAGATGCTATGATAGCTCATACTGTCTCATAATTTCCATTAAAAAGTTTCAAGGATTTCATCATTCACCCATACACATTTACTTTGAGGTAAAACCAGACATAGAGCATACCTTAAAAAATGGGAAGAGTTGAAAAAGCCTAATACTCAAACCAAGTAATTTGATGCAAAGATGGTATTTTATTAGCAAAAATTCTAAAAAAAAAGTGGCTGGTAGTAAAATAACACAACTGTTTTCTGCATCAGGTCCTGCATTTGGGCCACAAAAATCCCATGCTACAGACTTAGGTAAGAGTGGCTTGAGAGCTGTTCAGCTGAAAGGAACTTGGGGGTGCTGGTTCACAGCTGGCTGGATATGAGCCAGCAGAGTGCCCTCGTGGGACACAGCATTTTGGGCTGTATCAAGAATAGCGTGGTCAGCAGGACTAGGGCAGGTACTGTCCCCTGTACTCAGCACTGGTGAGTCTGCACCTTGAGTGCTGTGTTCAGTCTTGGGCACCTCACAACAAGAACATTGATGTGGAGGAGGGTGTCCAGAGCTAGTGAAGGGTCTAGAAAGTGAGTCATATGAGGGGTAGCTGAGGGAGCTGGGGGAAGCCTGGAGAAAAGGAGGCTCAGGGGAAACCTCCTTGCCCTGTATAACTACCTGACAAGGGGTTGTAGCAAGGTGGGAACTGGTCTCTTCTGCCATGTCTCAAGTGAAAGACTGAGAGGAAATGACCTTAAGATGAGACTGGGGAGGTTCAGATTAAATATTAGAAAACAAAATTTCACTGAATGAGTAGTCAGGCATTGGAGTAAGTTGTCCAAGGAGGTGGTGGAGTCACTGTCTCTTGGAAGTGTTCAAGAGGCATCTGGATGTGGCACTCATGTGTGGGGGTTTTTGGTTTAGGGGCCATTATGGTAGTGCTCAGTTGATGGTTGGACTACCATGATCTTGGAGGTCTCTTCTCATCTTGATTCTGTGATCTATACTTTCAGAGACCATAAGTACATTGCATTCTTTCAGGATTCCACCTCCCAATGGGATTTTGAAACCATTTACAAATGTTAATTATTTCACAGCTGCTGTCAGGTTAAGTATAAAATTATTCCATTTGACATATGAAGAAACCAAAGGCCAAAGAGACTCACCTTTGTGAAGAAACTAATGGCATAAAACAACACAAGTCTCAGCATCAGTAATTCTCTAACTTCTTTCTTTCAAACATCACCTCTTTCTTTAGGTACAGCTATGAGTTTCTTTGCCATTGCAGCAGCAAAAAAAATAAAGACAAATTAATTTGATTTTTACTGTGATTTAGAAAGGCACTGCAATAAATATGTACTATATTGCCTTTGAGACAGCTGTAATTAAGGCTTTTGTCTTTGCATGATTTACCATAACAAAAATAGATACATTGCCACGCTGGAGCATTTGAACTTTAGTCTTGAAGGTGGACAAAGTTATGTATAAGAGGTGACTAAGTTGCACAGGTTGCAAAGTCTTAAGGCGGTATCTGTCCTGGGAGAAGCTTTCCCATAGTTCTAAGTGGAAACACCTTTCCACTTAGCACTGTTTGTCAGTAGTGAATGACATAAGAAAAAACCCAACACAACCTTTCCACCCCAGGTGATTTCTATAAAGTCATTAGGACACATTTCTCTCGTTTTTCATGCTTTTTTCTTTGCTCCTTTTTCTCTACATCTAAGTAGAAGATCACTGACCTCCAGGAGCTGGAGCTTCAGAAAAAATGCACAAGTAATGGAAAATACTAAACATTAGTTTCACTTCTGATGGGTTTGCATCCCCAGTTGCTGCTTAAATAATTTCATTTCTGTCAAGCTTGTAACCTCACTTTAAACTTTTGTGACCCCACTTCTGGTCATGACTTTTAGTTTTTGACCTGCTCCTGGAGATACTGAATTTGACTTCGAATTTGGAGAAACTGATTTATTTCAAACACTGTGTGCAGAGCTACTAACCCCGTCTCCTCAACAAATAAAAACATCAAGAGTCAGATTCCAAGCAACTTGTGAGATGGAAAATGTTAAGTATGGTCATTTAGAGCCTTTTCTTTAGGCCACCTTTCTGTTTTAACACCTCCTACCCTTCTTCAGAATGCATGCATGATAATGGCTGTCACTCTGTTCTTTTTAGCCTTCTGATAATTACATTTTTGTAATGGAGTTTCTCATGCATTTTCATGTAAACAAAGTGATGTTTTTGTAACTGTCTTTTTCTTATTGACATTCTTCTCTTGGGGAGGAGAAATTTGATGGACTTCTAGTTTGACCAGTGTGGTTGGAGAGGTGGCAACTTTCATCCTGCAATCCCTGGTCATTGTCCAAAATCTATATAGATCGAGGTCAAAAAATAAACTTCCTTATTCCTTGCCCTGACAGCGTGACTGTGTGCGTGTCGTTCACTGCGTGTCCTATAGTGACAAATGACAGCCCTACCCTGCTCATTTATAGTGAGCAAAGTAACAGTGACCTCCTCTGGAAAAGCTATTGTAAAAAAGAAATGCAAATACAGAGATCATGTGCAATCTGCCACTGTTGAGAACTGACAGCTTTTCCTTAATGTTTATGGTGATTGATGCCAGTCTGGCCCAGTACACATCTTCCTCTTTCTCCAGCTGAATCTGCAGCGATTCCCTTCACATGGAAGCTGTGTCCAGTCCCCTGCTCCCAGAAAATGCTGGGCAGGGAGCATAGGGGTCAGAAAGGTGGCTACCCCCACTCCCAGCTCCTAAATTTGAAGGGAGTTTACTTCCTACATTTTATAAATGCATACGATATAGCTGGCTTTTCACAAATATTAAGGTGAATGCTATATGCATATAGTTCTTATTTTCTGCTATCAGCAAGGCTTGGACATGGTAGTGGGATAGCTGATATATAATTATGCTTGTAATTGAACTGCCTGTCTGGTTGGGGTAACACCCAGCAAACAATTGATGAGAACCCTGCTATTGATATGCCAACTATCAGCATCTGCCATCTGAAGAAAGTATGTACCACAGCCCAAACTGGAGGTGATAATAAAGACACAGTCAAGAAACACGCATGCTCTAAAAATGCAGACCCAAGAAAAGACCATGATAAACAGTTCCTAGAATATAGAAACTAGTTTTTAGAAAATAAGCTGATGCAATAGAAAAGGTATTTAAAGAAGACCTCTGAAATATCAAATCGTGGACTTGGCTAAATGCCAAGTTACCCAGCCAGCTGTAACTTGCAGTTTTTGTCTCCCAATCGTCTTATTCTTTAAATTTTTCATTAAACCTATTTCTTAAAATTTAAAAGTGAACCTCGTTTTTCACACTACATATTTTCAAACAGCCAACTGTGTGTTATACCTGTAGAGACCTTTTGTCTCAAGTTTTCTTGAACAGTACTGGGACCAAAACTGGGCTGGTACTGTTTTGTGGATGTGAAGAGAAAGTAAGCCAGACTGAGAACTGGTTTTTGCAGAAGGAGGATCTGTCTGCAGGAGAAAGGGTTGTGCTGTTTAGAATGATACAATGGTTTGGGTTGGAAGGGACCTTAGAGATCATGCAATTCCAAGCCACCTGCTGTGGACAGAGATATATTTCACTCCAGGTTGCTCAAAGCACCATCCAACCTGGCTTTGACCACTTCCAGGGTTGGGGTATCCACAGCTTCTCTGAGCAACCTGTTCCTGTGCCTCACAACCCACACAGTAAAAAATGTCTTCCTAATATCTAACCTAAACCTACTCACTTTGAGTTTAAAGCCATTCCCCCTTGTCTTGTCACTACAGGGCCATGCGAAAAGCTCCTCTCTGGCTCTCTTGTACTCCCCTTTAGGTACTAGAAGGCTGCTGTAAGGTCTCCTTGGACTCTTCTCCAGGCTAAACAACACCAACTGTCTCAGTGTGTCTTCATAGGAGAGGTACTCCAGCCTTTGAGCATCTTCATGGCCCTCCTTGCTCCAAAATCTATGTCCTCATTATGTTGGAGGCCCCATGGACACAGTACTGCAGGTGGGTCTAGCAAGAAGGGGGAAGAGGAGGAGGATCACCTCCCTTACCCTGCTGGTGTTTTGGATTCTCTCCTTCCCCGAGCAGTGGCAGTGGTGCAGTGGGGGTAGGACATTTGAGCTAATTAGAGCCCAATTTGCCTTGACTCACTAGCTGCTGATGCTGCAGCTTTTCTGAGTGGCGTGGCCTTCGGTTCTTCTTTATAATGCTTAAAGCAACCCCAAATTTAGATTTTTCTTTTAGCATTAGAAATTCAGGTGTTGTCTGGCTTGGAAATCTTCCTGGAAAGGGGACATATATTACAAGAGGCAAGAGAGTGAAACACAAGCAGTTGAGAACCATTAGCAGAATTGCCAGTTCTAATGGTTTTCCAGATAGGTTGGAGGATTTCAGACCCTTTTAAGGGTTTAAAAGGAAAATACGGGTTTTTAGAACCAGTTCTGTGACGGATCATTCTCTTTCTCCCACCTGCCATCCAGAGGTGCCCCAGCTTCGTCTCTTTAACAGACCAGGAACACAGGGCTTTCCTTTCCAGCTGTCCTATGCTCCTGCTCACCAGGACATCACTACTTCATACCAGAGGGGTGAAACAATAAGAGGCATAAGTTAACAAGAGTTAAAGAAACAGCAACAGCTAAAATAGCTGCTCAGTAATGAATGCAGCTAGGATAATTTATGTTTGGAGGAAGGAGAGGTGGATAATTAATTTTGAAGGCTGAAGAGATGGAGGAATTTTGCTCATGAAAATGAACCTGTATTTATTTATACAAGGGAGTCTATAATCTTGTTTTGCTGTAGGGGATGGAAGCGTTCCTGGAGATGTAGCTGAAATAATTGGAATCCATCATAACAGTGTCTAAGTTTTCAGCTTGCTCTGTCGCTGCCATAGGTAAAGTTGAGAGTTGGAATTTTGGGCTGTAGGATATAGGAACTGAGGTAGAAATACACTATTCTTTCCTCAAGGTTGTGGGACTGTGCACAACAGCACTACCCTGGGATTTGAGGTAAGTGGGATAGGAGAAAAGCAATAAGTGGTTTCTCATCGGTAAAACCCAATTTTGGTAATTATTTCTTATAACAGTGCTATGAAGAATTTCATTCAAGTAAGTAAACACAATTCTGACATTATTTCAGGGACTTCAAGTTGTAGATACCAGATCTGATCACTACCTGGTCCTTGTGCTACATGCAGTTAGTTTTTCTGACTTGCTTCATCTATCATGTAACGCTGTTTCTTTATTTTGCTGATTAAAGAAATATTTGTGGAATGGAAATGACTTAAATATGGAAGCAAAGCCTATGATGCTAACTCTGTGGCCAGACTATGTCAATGGAATTGTAAGTTTGTTCTGAAAAGTCTTCCCTTGTCTTTTCCCTAGCTATTTCACAGTTGCTCTATATGTTAACATGTTCCACACAGGGGTCAGCAGTAGTTAACCATAATGAGGTAATTACAAGGTACATTGAGTATCAATGTATGTTAAGGGACATACATTAATGATGTAGACTAATGGTATTGCGGTGACAGCATGTTCAAGTCTTTTGGTAATGTTCTGTACACTGAATATCTTTAATATCACTTATTTTATTAAAGCAGGTTTTAGCAGCTTTTTTTCCTGACTACTGAATTTTTTTCCATGTGTATATTTGTACCTCTGTATGGAAACTATCGACAGATCAAGGATACCAAACTAATGATGCAGAACAGGTAACAGATGTGTTTATATTTTTTTGGTCCAAGCTTTCTTCACAGATTTAAAATGACCCCATTACCATTAAATTATCTTTGTGTAATTTTGAAAAACGTAACTGCAGAATAGGTGAAGAGGAAGCAAATTGCGCGACTGAAATAGCTGCATTGGCCTCCGAGAAGAGCAGTAATATGTGAAAGGACACAAGAATGAAGATGAAACATGTTTTACCTTAAGTGAGGTAGTGTGACTCCTGTCAGGAGGCAGTCAGCAGCAGGCTGCTCAGCATGGACTCTAAAACTTGCATCAGCCTTGCTAAGCTCTACCTTGGGTGGTTGATCTGTGCTGAGCAAGGTCCTGCTGTGCTATGCACTACTACCAACACCTGAGCTGGGGATTTAACACCAGTCCCCAAGCTACTGTGACACAGACCTCGAATCTCTGCAGCCAAAGGCAGAAAGGGCAAATTTTGAATCTTCTTTTGGAGAGAATGAGGAACCCCATTGAAGGCAAAGGATCTCAAATTTGAGCACTGAGGTGAAGTAGTTGCACCCTGGGTCTTGGGATGGATCAGTATTGATCAAAAATCTTATTCCACAAGGATGTTGCATAATGTTACTAATATTTCCCTAACAATAAAATATTATGATAAAATATTAAGATAAAAATCTCACAAGCATATTGTGTATGGAATGAAAGGTTTGAATAGCATATAGTTATCAATACAGGAAGCCCCAGGCTTGAGAAGGATAGCAAAAGTATTGAAGAGTTTAACAAAAATATCTTATATTTTGAAAGAAACTGCAGGAGGGGAAAAAAAAAAAGTATGTTAGTGTTAAATTAAAAGACCACCACCAAGATGGAAGATGAATTTTGATTAATCTGGCCCCATTGACTTAGGTATTTTCCAAACCGTATGCTTGTATTTTACAGCTTGATTAACTTGTGGTATTCCTATCTTCAGTAATGTATGCATTTAATATACATTACATATTATATATATTTTTATAATATACAATGTATATTATGTTCTACTGAAAATTAAAACAATCTTAATGCATCCTCACAAAAACCAACTTAACAGATTTTGTATGTGACTTGGTTACCTGTTGTGACATACAGACAGATGTAGCAGTGTACACACGTACCAGGGAGGTATATATGTTTATAGAAACGGCCACATTCAAAGTGGGACTGCTATTTACCTTGCTAATGTAACTAACAGTATGAGAATACTATCTTTGTAACACTCAGAGACATTGTCAAATTAAACCTGCTTAACATTCAACCAAAAAACAAACCCAAAAGGGAACAGGTAATTCTCCACCACGTAAGAACAGGACTTTTGCAACCAAAAGGAACAGAAATAATTTCTTTTTAAATGGCAGCTTTTTCCTCAAGCCAACACCAAGCGCTCCAAGGGCCTGGGTGGCAGCGCAGGGGAGAGCGGAGAGACCCCGCTTCCCGGCAGACTGGTGTCCGGCGGTGCAGCTCTAGGCTGCCCGGGGAGGCAGCCAGAAGCAGCGACCCGAAGCAGGACGGGAGCGTTCCCAGAAGCCGCTGCCCGCCAGCCTCCCGCACTGCCACGGCTTCTTAGCGATTTATTTACTTCCCCGACACTCCATCCCGCTTCCGCTCACGGAACACCTCAGGCACAGCCGCGCTCCTGCTGCCGACCCCTCCTTCGGTCAGACGCGCTCAGCGCCGGGTGGTCCGGCGGGGCACCGGGGCGGGAGCGACCCGCACGGCTCGGGCAGCCCCCGCCGCTTCCCCGGGCAGCCTGCGGGCGGGGGCGCTGAGTCAGCGCTCCCAGTGTCAGCCGGGCGCGGCCGGGGGAGGGGGCGCGGCGGCCGCCCACGTGGGACCAGGAGCCTTAGTCATCGTCCGCGGGGCCGGAGGTGGCTCCCGAGCCAGCTCCGCGCCCCAGCCACGGACCGCGGGTAACGGGGGGACCTCCCCATGTCACCTGGGCTTGAGCCCCGTCCTCCCCCGAGGTGGTTTGTATGTGACACCGCGACCGCCCTGTCCCGCCATCCCCGTCACCCTCGTCCCGTTCCCCGAGCGGGCGGAATTCGCCAGCCGGGGGTGAAGAGGAGTGGAGGGAGGGTGGGTGAGCCCCTCGTGGCTGTGCAGCAGCGGGAGGCCATCGATCTTGTTTAGGAGCTGGTGCGCAGCTAACACTTCCTGCGGTAATTTGTGACCGTGGCTATTGATTGTCCGCGTCCCGTGCGCCCGCCGCCCCGACGCCGTGCAGTCTGGGGAGGAGGAGCCCGGCCGGGCGGGAGGGGGAGGAAATCCCCCGCCGCAGCCGCCTTCTTTGGGGGTCCTTGCTTCCCTTTTTTTTTTTTTTTTTTTTTTTTTTTTTTTTTTTTTTTTTTTTTTTTTTTTTTTTTTTTTTTATGAATGGACTGGATGCCCGGTGACACATTAACCGCGTTCCTCGTCTTGGAAAAAGCCAGCCGGCGTGCCATGGGTTCAAACCGAGTTTAAGCAATAGTTCTCCCCATTCCTGGCGGTTCAGGGAGGAAAGAGAAGTCCGTGCCCTCCGGACCCTGTCTCCCCGCGCAGGCCGGGCCGGGCTGGCAGGCCCTGAGGCAGCGGCAGAGGGGGCGGTGAGCGCTCCCCTGAGGCTGGCCGGGTGGGCGAGGCGGCGGGTCTCGCTGGCCGGGAGGCTCCTGTCCCGGAGGGTGGCGGGCAGAGGGGAGAACTGCCACAAGGGCGCGAGGGCCAGCTAGGGGAGCTTCGGGACTGGGGACTCCTTAAAGGCGCCCGGGGAGGACCATCCCCGAGGTCTGTGGCAAGGCAAGGTCTAGAACCTCCGGCCCTGGGCTGGACGGAGCTGGCTCCGCTCGCCTCGGTAAGGCATTGAACATATTCGCTTTGCCCTCTGTAATTGCCCCGGCGCCCCCGCCCTCATTTCCCTCCCGGTTTATAGACTTCCCGGCGGTAGTCTCTTTCTCTCTCACACACACACACACGCACACGCGTTTACCAGACACAAAGGTAAAGGTTTGCCCCGCTCTCCGGGCAGCTCTGGCCGCAGCCCTCCCCAGCGCCGCAGGCACGCTGCCGGCCGGTGTGACCCCTCGGTACCCGGTGCCCGCCTGCCTGCGCCGAGCCCCCAACACCGCAGCAGCCCAAGGAGACTCTTGCTTTGCCTCTCGCAAAACTTTGCCACTTATCCATGTTTTTAAATTTATCTACTCTTTAAATGCTCCTCCTCCCACAGAACTCCCAGTACTCAGCACCGACTTTTTTTTTTTTTTGTTGTTTCCTTTCAAAGACCGAGACTATGCTACTCGCCCTTTAGTTGCTTCGTTCTTAAACAACGTGATTCAATTTTGTAATCTGCCTCCCAGCTTTCCTAAGCGAAGCGGGGCGGGGGCTGCATGTTTTCTGAATGGTGGCAAGGAGGAGCATAAGGGACAGCGGTGATCTCTTGCTGCTGTCGAGCTGGCTGCCCCGATCGTGGGAAAGTGGCTGCACGTAAAGCAGCAGATTCTTTGTCCCTGTTGTTCTTCTGTAATCGATCTCACTTCAAGTCGAGGGGTGGAAAACTTCAAAGGCAGATCAGGCTGTTGGAGGTCGGGGCAAGAGCACAATCAGCTCGTAATGCACCCACTTTGCCTCCTCCCCCTCTTACTCCTCCTCCAGCAGGAGCCGGGGGGTTGGATGGGGTGGGGGTGAGGGGAAGAACCCTCCGATCTGTAAAATACGTCCAATCAATAAATAAAATGCAGACTTTGTGGAAGGAATGAGAAGGAGCGAGGGAAGGAAGAAATTTGTGAGCAGTAGTACACCCAAGTCAAACATAAAGATTCTGACTGCACTTTTTTTGCCTATCCTGTCTTGTCTAAACAGCTGAATAGCTGTGTTCTACTTATATATGGAATAGTTTCTCGCCTTTTTTTTTTTTTTTTGGTTCGTCTCTAGGTCAATTTTAGGACTGTACAGTTTGCTGCGTAACTTACTATAGAAGAACAAAAATAGCTGCTTCGCACCAGCTGAGGGTTGTAGTGCAACGCAATCTACTATCGCACGCAGTTTTAGCAGCGGAGGGAGGGGGGAGCACGGCTGGTGCCAAGACAAAACACAACCGCGCTGCGGACATCTGCCATTCAGAGCCAGCTGCGGCTGTGACTCGGGTCAGATCTGCCAACACGTGTAAAGGACATCTAGGAAGGGATATCCGAAGTCACGGAAATACGCCCTTGCCCTGAAGCGCGTTACATTAGAATACCCTTTTGATAGACTAGAGTAGAAAACTTGCCTAGAGTGGTTTATGAAATTTCCTAAAAATATATTTATTTGGAATAAGATGTGAGAAAAATCCACACACTCAAATCTAGATCCACCCCCACAAACCTCCCTAACACAATACCTTTAACTTTTGAGTACTGTGAGAAAGTTGAATTTAATCTTTTGAGATCAGTGATTTTGTTACTTTATACTGCTTTCTGATATGCCTTGTATAAGCATTTAAGTACACTTTGATTGTATCATATTATTTTTCTCTCCTGCTAACTGTGCAAAATTGAAAATTACAGAATTTGATGGGTAACTTTTTAGTAGAGTCTAGATTCTTTCTCTAGCTTCAATTTATGCTCATTTGTGCCATGTAGCAGTAGAAAAATACATAAAGAAGCTGCTAACCAGGAATCTCTCTGAGCCTATTTTGAGATTCCCTTGCCATAAAAAAACCCTTGGTGACACATAGCAGTAGCTGAAGCAAGCTATTTTAAATGCTGGCTTGTGCCAGCAACAGGAATTTCAGGTAATCCTCGGGCTGCTATAACTTGTGACAGAAACTTAATTAGCTCAGACAGGGAAGTGAAAACTGCAACTCATTTGGCACCTTGGGTAAGTTAGGTTTCAGCTCATATATGCTAAGGACAGGGGTTTAGTTGTTCTCTAAGTTTTTAAGTTAAGTTATAGTTTGTGGGTTTTTAATAAGTAATACGATTGTAGCATCCTCCACAGTCATAATAACCCTTCAAATCTCTTTCCACTCATAGTCAGCTTCAAGTATTGCAGTAGTAAAATAGCAACTTTTATGTGCCGCCACATAGTGCAGGTGAAGCTTATGGCAACACCCTGTGCTTGTACTGGGACATTATAAAGGCCATTTCCACTCAGTTGATTATAGCCTTCCAGTTATTCACCCTTTACATCATAATTTTCTGTCAGGTTTCTTTCTGAGAATTAATTTTTCAGGGGCTATTTCAGAAAAAAATACCCAGCTCTGTTTAAATACAAAGAAAATTTGAAAACTGAAAGCACTTGCTTTACATTGTAACCATATTCTCAACAGGGTTGGCTTTTCAGTGGAGTTAAAAGTAAGAAGGAATCTCATTCAATTAGAAACAAGTTTTTTTAGTGAAATAGTTGTGTGTGGTATCATCACTGAGGCTGGATTTTTATCAAATGAATGAGTTATTTAAAAAAAAAATCCTTACATCCAATTAACCCAGCCCATGCTGGCTAAGAGAACTATTGTTGCATTGTACATTTGCACATGGAATAAGAATCATATCATAGGAATAGGGCTACCATACATCTGATTTTTTTTTTCCCTTTGGATGACAGCTCTCCTTCCCCTCACCCGGCCTCTGGGTCCCATCTGGATAACCTTTTTATAATTGCACTTTGTGTTTCAAAATCTCTGCCAGAGTGGGAACTAGGCTTTTTAGTTTTGTTTTATCTCTCCCTCCTTTTTTCTTCTTTCTGCTTTGTTTTGCTACAGGGAGGACTAGGCAAGGGGTGGGCTTGGCTCTGTGTAGTATCTGAGAGTGGTATCAGAGGGGAGAGGCAAGCAAAGTAATAGCAGCAATATGGGGGCACTAAGTGGAACAACTTGATGCTATTTCAAACCTCAGAAGGGTGTTTGGAGGTTCATATTTAGGAGAAAAGATACCCTAGGTTCATACAAAACCAAGAATAATGCTAGTTCTTGAAGGGGTTTTGGGTACCAAGGAAGTTTGGAGTAGTATTCCACTGGTCTGGGAAGTGTTTGGGGAAAGGTACAAGAGTTTGGGGCTTGACAACCCCCATAAACTTGCCGTTTGAGGGTCTCTGACTCAGGACAATTTTGGATTTTCTCCCTGGGCATTTCTAACAAGGACTTTGGCTTGTGGTAGGGAACACGTTCAGGGCTATTGAACATCATCTCCCACCCTGAAAGTAGTAGTGGTGGGTATATCATATCGAACTTCCACAAATACACTGCAGAAACAGAGCACAACTGTTTCTGCAGAACTGTGATACTACTAAACCTGTTAGGCATAGTCAATAAGGTCTGGAGGGCTGTCAATGGGAATTATGCTCTGCTTCTATCTCTCTTTCTCCCTCCTTCCATTCCTTCTTTTTTAGGTTCTTGCTTACTTGTCAATCTTTCTGGAAGAGTAGGATTTATTCCTTGGAGACTCCTATGACAAAGGCTGAAGGACAAGCTATGCTGAAGGTGCTCAGAATGAATACTTGCACCCCTTGTACCTCTGTCCACATGCCCAGCATTTCTGCTCTGGCACTTTGCATAGTGTAGATATTGCAAGATTCCAATAAGATCATCCACATTTTCCAGCTAATAATTTTAAAGGTTAATCAGCATGTTTGGATACATGCTGAATCATAATTCTAGAAGCACCATCCCTTGTCTGTTTCTCAAGATACACCTAAATCTGAGGCTGAAGTTCCATCAGTGCAGGGATTTCCCCCCCACTTTTACATGTTGCTGTTTAGTTTGGATGTACTCTATCCCAATGCATCCTTACCACACTGCAGTTACAGAGGAATTGGTATTTCCATTTTGCAGATGTGAAACCAAAGTGAAGAGAAACTCTGAGTAAAGCTCGATGAAGGTGAACATTTTGAAATGAAATTTCAGGGTCCCCCAGCTCTAAAATTCTTTCCTCCCTCCCTCTCCTGTCTACACTGAATGCAGATTTACCATGTAATCTGAGCTCTCCATTACCATGGTGTGATACAGCATGAACTCTTATATCACATGATAGAGGAGAAGCTACAGTACAGAGCATCATTCCTGAGTTCCATGCACTCAGCCTTGCACCAAAGCTATTCCATGCACGTGTCTTGTGGATCTTCTCAAGATGAGAGTGCCTTTTTTCAGACATGTCCTTATTGTAGGTAATCAGGGCTATAAGGCACTTCTTACCTCAGGTTCTGTGGTTGCAGGCAAAGCTGTTTAGTTCTCAGGGAATAAGCTAGACATATTTAGTATAGCTGGTCAAAAAAGTTCAGTGGTCCCTTGAAAGTGACCTTAAGAGACTAGTGTTGTCATTTAAAAGTCTCTGGTGTAGCTGGGAAGTGAATCCAGACTTCCCCAGTTCTCCTTCAGTTTGCTAAACATGAGCTCTGCTTCACACTTAGGAATACCACCCATTCTGTTTCCCTCCTTTTTTTTTTTTTTTTTTTTCAATCTCTCCCTTTAGCACTTTTATACTCCTTTTACTCTTCATATTCGGTTTTCTTTCACTTTTCAACTTAAACTTAAAATGCTCTGTTTAAAAATGTAGGGGCCAGATCCTCAGAGCCAGCCAAACCACACATGGTGCAGGCCCAGGGTATAGGGAGGGGGAAAGTGGCTCTAAGCCATTTTTCATCTCCCTGGATTCTAGGTTGAATTGATGCCAAAGGGGCCCCTGGCATAACTGAGAGCAGGAATGCTCTAAATTACACTAGTTAGAACAGTTCCCAAGGGCCTATCCTATGCCACTTGCTCCTTTCCGCCTTGGCCACCTATGAAGGCCTCCTACACTGCCTTATTTTGTGCAGGGATTTCCTACATCAGGGAATGCCCAGCTGCCCTGTTATGGTACAAAGGTGATAGAGAATCATTCCCTAAGAATTTCCAGAATAAATAAAGCAATTCTGTTAAAGAAAATTACAGAAATAACATAGCATTAGAATTTGTCATCTTAATGACTTTGCTTGAACATCACATTTTTCCGTCCTACCTTCCATGTGCATTTGACAGGGAAAGGACTTGTTTAGAATTAGTCTGTAAAGTTTTTAAGGAGGGGGTTTTTTAGGTTGAGTAAAGAATGGTCTGGAGAACAATACCAAAATGTTCTATTCCGTTAGAAAAGTCAGCTACCTTTTTTTTTTTTTTTTTTAAAGAATATTGTATGTTGTTCTAGTCAAGCAATTTCCAAAAAGAAATGTCTGTTACAGAGATGTGATAATGGAAAGACTTAAGTGAAACTGGAATTATTGGAACATATCCATCAGAAGACAAATAAGAGGGGTTATAATAAAAAATCCCCAAACATTTGTAAATATAATCTCATATTAGTCTGGGAGCCCTCTTTTGCAAGTCATGTTTCTAATGAAAGACAGCAAACTGAAAATCAGCCCAAGAAAATATTTTCTTATTCGAGGAGGATAAGATTGTGACACTTGAGACTTCTCCAAAATCTTTAAGTGAAGAACAAAATATTCCAAGTGAGATAAACATAACAACAAAAACATCACCTGTTATAGTTAATGGTTTACAAGATTAATAATTTGAGTAGAGAATAAAACCTGATGCTTCATATTTCATTATGACTTATAGTTTAAGACAGAGTTTTTAGGGGTTAGAGTGCAATTTCATGAGGGCAGACTATCCCACAGCTACCTAGAAAGGATTTGTAGGAAAGTGACAGAACCAGTTGACAGAACTTCTTGGGCTTGGCAGGTCTTGAGTATGGTTCTGTATCACTGTATATAAGCAAAAAGAGGGAGATGTGGGGGGATCCAAATCTTTCTCTGGGGCCACTGAGTGCCCTCACATTATAAACAACTGTAATGTTGATCACAACAAATATAGTCAAAAGTCAATACGGGGACACAGTGGAATGTCAGTTGAAAGAAAAGGAAGATGGTGTTAGACCTGAACAGAACATCCTCAAAATGTGTGGGAGAATTCAGTTTTTGAAGTGATTGAAGGCCTGAAGTAACCTCTGAATTTTAATTACCAACCAACAATATTTTACCTTCCTCTTGAAAGCATTGTTCTTCATACCCGCATCTTCAATTTTTATGATTGTAAGTTTTCAAAAGGATTGTGGTTTGGTCTAAAGTTGACAATTTGAGCACAAATATTTATTATGTGCTCTTGTCCAGAACAACTGGAATTTGAGCTAAAAGGTTTGAATTGGCTTTGGAAGGACTAATGTATATTCTGAGCTGCATCAGGGACAGCCAGCAGGATTCTTTCTGTTACTTGTGCTTGTTACATGTATCTTTCACCTGTATTTTGAGCACTGGGTACCAAATATATATGGTATATGTCCTGTGGATGTTTCACTCCCTGGTGAATCAGGAAGTCATACTGCCTCCTCACATGGAAAGATCACCTGGAAAGTTGAGGAATAGAGTTAGTGAAATTTTCCTCCATGTTTTTATGGGACTGGTTTTTTTAAGAAATGGATTTGTGGGTGGAGATGTGAATTTTGAATTCCCTTTGCTTTCTTACCTTGTCTAAGCATTGTGAAGATTTACAGGGTAGGAAATTTCTCTTGGATATAAGAACTGTTAGTAAGAAAGACTGTCTTTCTGCCTTTCTGTGCACTACTGCTTTAATTAGTGTTTCCTGGAAGTCCTAGGAATGTTTAGAGTAACAGCATATATGAAGAAACATCTGCAGTATCTGTGCAGTGAAATTACGTGGCAGACGTCTCCTTCTGAGCAAGGAAAGACTTGTCTGACTGAAGGAATCCTCTCCTATACTTCTTTGCTCAGAACAAATGACTCAAATCAATTGAGAAATATTTCTCAAAGAAAATAAAAGATTTCTTTTTTTTTTTTTCCTTGTCAAATACAGGAGATCTCACTCTTTGAGTTCTTGAGCTTCCAGCACTGCTTGTTAACCAGTACAGAATTGAAATTTTATGTGCTTTGAAAGACAGACTAGATGTCCTTTGAATAAATTAGATATAGATCCCACCCATAGGACAATTTTTTTTTCCTTGATTTCAATTCACAGGAGTGGTCTTATGACCTCAGGCTTTATTGCATTGCATTTTGCTTCACATTGTCAACTTTGGGAAATCAGAGAGCTGCTTCCTTGCCAAGTGGATTGATTTTCCAGCTATCAAGCTACAGACAGCACCAGACAGCCAGTGTACCAGCTTCTTGCAGGTCAGTCAGTGCTCAGTTTTAATTCAGTGAGATTTTATGGACCTGAAAAGCTACCTAGAGCACATGCTGAAAGTTCAGCAAAATCATGCCTACTAAAATTGCCTTCTTTCACAGGGCAGTTTGTGAAGCACTGGAAACATACAGGTAGCATCTTACAGTGTCAAGATAGGCTTTCTGAACTTATTGCTGCCACTGACCCATAAGAACACTAAGAAAGACTTGAATAGCTCATTTTTTTTTGGCAGATAACTTAAATGATCATGTGATGGCACTTTCAAATACCAAAGTAATTTTGTCATACTTTGGGGAAATCGTAAGAAAACTGATAATGTTTTATGACATCTGTGCCAAGCTATCTGTGCACAGGATGTTAAATCTTCAGTAAGACATGGTCTTACTGGAGATCTCATCCCCCTACAGACAATTTGTTCTACAATATACTTGACAAATAGATATGATTCTGATTTTATAATGGCAGAAACTGAGTTTGTACAATTAGAGCAAAGTCTTGTGAGCTGTCCATAGCACAATCCAGAAAGAGCTCAGAAAAGAAAATGGTTTTAACTACAGAAAAGAAAATGGTTCAGAAAAATGGTGTAAGGTGAGGTCTAACTTTCTTGAGAAAAACTGATTTAGAACGGAACAGATGAAGTGATTGTAACTAGAGTTCACTAAATTCAGGCTGATGGTGCCTCTGAGCTGGATTCTTCTTTGGCTGTCTAGTTCAGCTGTAGGTCCCTGCAGACAAGGACTATAAAAAAGAGTAGAACTTAAAACTGGTACCCCACCCAGGTTTATTGCATGTCTCAGAGGGAGATGGAATAGTGTTGAATGAATTGTCTTTATCTTACAAATTCAAATTCACAAAATGAAATAAAACATTTTGCATTCTAATATCAAAATTAGTCATATAGATTGGAGAAGAAAACATTAATTCAGCAGGATACTCCAATATTTTGATGTGTGTTTACATCCAGAGCAAGGATGAGATATTAAAGTTTTTACTGAGCAGAATTTTCCCTGAAAGCTGTTATTGACAGTATCAGAATAGTCATTTTTTTAATCAGCTCCAGGCATGATCACATGATTTGTAAGTCCAAAAGTAATGAGATTTTTGGATTGTGTCCTAGAAGAAGAAATAACTTTGTTCTTTTGACTGTTATGACTTTAAGCAGTCCAACTGAACTGAATGATGGCAGTGGGAATACTCGTGGGAGGAGAAAGAGCTGTGATCAGAACCACACAGAGGTGTCACCATTTGCAAGGACTTGCTCCACGCCTCACATTGGAGTATTGCAGATAAGAACTTGAATGCAGTGATAGCTGTAGGTGAAAGCTTGAGCAGCATCTGCACGCAGTCCTTGACTCATTGCGGTGTGGCTTGTCTTTTGCCTTTATATGCATCAAATTCACTCACAACATTTTTTAGATATTAAAGTATTACATGTATTTAGTAGTCAATTTGAAAAAAATTAAACTTCTCAATTATTATTACATAAGTGATTTTCTTGAAGAGGCTAATCACCATGATGGAATGATTTTACAAAACACAAACCAGCTAGTTTTCAGCTGCAAAACAGCTCCCAAACTACAACTGGCTTCCAACTTTTAAAATGGCCGAACAAATGTTCTTGAAATGTGCTGAGATCAATTTGTACTTACTTGAAAGTCTGGTGTAAAATCACATACATCTGACAGGCAGTTAAACCTCTGTGGGATGGGAGAAAATCCTGTTTTAATGGAATTGCTCCGAAGTATCCTATAGCACTGCTCTATTCAGTTTTCATACAGCTTTGCTTCCTTGTTCCTCATTCTTCTGAAACCTAGTGCAGAGAGTGCTTCCTGACATTTATCCTCACACTCACTTAGTCTCAAGGGGAATTATGCTTGTGACTGGCCCACATGTATTTCTCATTTAATACCAGTTTTTTAACCCTGCGCTATCTTTGTCTTCATTGCATCATCCTCAGAAAATTACTGTCCTCCATTTTCTCAATGCATTTATCAGCCTTGATATTCTTCGCTAGTCTGTGGGAACCACAATTCCTCCCACAGTGATGTTTCTTTAGATACACAAGCAGTCTGTATTCCACCCTCATTCAGATTCTGTCCAGATGCATCCACCCTAATCTTTTACTTATCTAATCCAAGTCCTTTGGGCAAAGTCTGAAATGAGGCTAAGAGCTCAGTGACTGGAAAGGTGCCAGCATGTCTTCCATTCTGTAGTAATTTATCACAGATTTTAGAAATGAATTTTTCCAGCATATAATTATAGAGATGGACAGTGTCCATTTATTAGAAGTCACATGTTCTGGTCTATCAGTTACAGGTGTTGCTGGCTAATGCTATTAAAACATGCACCTGTTATTCCCATTTTTCATGCTAGGGCTTTTCACTAGTAATTCCAGTTCCCTTCTCACGCCCTTGTGAAATGATACTCAAACAAAGCCACAAGTAGTGCAGTTTAACATTGCTCCACAGCCTGTGTACAGCTGAATGCTCATGTAGGTTTATTTTCTCATTACAGCAACTCTCCTTTTAGCAACTTTAGAGGGTTGCCTGTTCTTGCTCGCTGCTAATCAAATGAAGAGCGCGCTTTCGAAAGAGATGAGCAGAATGTAGGATCATACTCAGGTGTCTCCCAGTTTTCTGATGGCTTTGAGGGAATGGTCATGAGACACTGGAATGCCAGAGCTGGAAGGTGGAAGATGCAGAAAGGGTAAAAAAGTGGTATTTGGAAAAACTGTTGATTGTGACTTTTTCCATGATTACATGTGTAGGCACTGAAAGGAGTGTAATTCCTGACAATATGGTTATTTTCAAAAAAATTCACAAACTAATCAACATCAGTTTTTCCTATAGTAAACAATTAAAAGAGCTATTGCTGAGCACTGAATAACTTTGGATCTCAGAATCTGAATCCACTTAGTGGGATTGTTACCCTACCATTTCCTTCTGGGAACCCAAAAAGTGAGACAGAATCCTGAACAGATGAACAGATTAAGGCTTTACCAACCATGATTTTTTTCTCCCCTGTTTTAAAGGGTGTTTAGGGTTCTCCATTAGAGCAGGTTTTGAAAGCATAGTGTAGAGAAATGCAGATGGTAGTTAGCAGCTACTAGTCTAATAATACAGTCTATTTGTAATGATAATAGCTCGCTATCCATGTAAATATAGCTCAGCAATTTTCAAGTAAACATAAATTTGAAAAAAGAAGACTAACATAATACATTCTAGAAAAAGAAAGGACTATACAAAGTAACTTTTTTCTTTCTAATCCTTGGCTGTGGACTGCAGGCTGTTTAGTGCCACAGCACATCTGTACAAATGTAGACACTTCAGTATAATCCATGACAAAAATCTTGCAAATGTGCTTGTTGTTTAAGGTTTTACCCTACCACTAAAATGTGTTAACTAGTTAAAGTGAAGCCACTAATTTAGATTGTTTATAAATAACTTTATTGTTGGTGGCTTTTGTGGAACACATTAAGTATATAGATTTCAGAGCGTGTTTTTTTTCTTTAATTGTATGAAGGTGTCAAGTGGAAGAGTGCTTCTTAAATTAATATGATCTCACTTATTGCCTTTTAAAAGTTTGTCTGGTCCAATCAGTCTCTTGTCACTGTGGCAAAGTAGGATACATCACACGTATGTCAATTACCAGAGTATGAAGAAAATATAAACAGAGATTAAGATTCAGTAAATCTAACACACATAGAAATACGTTGCTGTCTGCCTGCTGTAATTTTTTCAAAATAGGGAGAAAGGGGAAAGATTCTGGGGTTGTAATTTTGGTAAATCCACTAGTTTTAGAAATCTGCCAGTTGTGGCATCCACTTGAGACAGCTAAAACTGCAATCGAGAAAAGAAGCAGCAAAATCAGCACATATTTCAAATGTGAATGGGTGGCTTCTTTACCTTGACAAGAAATATTTGCAGTGCTCCTCTAAATCTTCCCAATTGCTTCACATTTTGCTAAATGTTTTTAAGATCTTCATAGGTCCTTATGAAAGTTTTTTAGGAACTACTTCTGACTTACTGTTCTGTTTTAAGAACTGAACCCTCAAAATTCCTTCTCAAATTCTGTTGGGACCTCTTCAAGGTGCTTATCCTTCTCAAATTTTGTTAGGACCTGGGATTGATTACTCTTAGGTTCTTGCAGGACTGGGCCCTATAAGGAAACTTACTTGATTAGTTAAACTCTAGAAGCTGCTGAATTGTCTCCCATTTTCCTTTCTGCCAATGGCCAATTTCAGTATAGTACCACTCTTCATAAATTTGTAGGAGCACATTCAGAGCCTTGAAAGAAATTATCTGGTTGCCATGGACTGTAGATTTAATTTTAAAACAATATATCTAGCCAAATAGTTGACCAACTCTCAAAAGCACTTGTCCTTTTCCAGCAATGGCTTCTGGTTGACAAATCTCAGTCATCTGCTTTCAGTTTTATGTATATTGATGTTATTTTTTATTTAGTCAACATTTTATGGGGCCAGTCTTATAAGCGGAAGTCTGGGTAATTGAAACTATCATGGCTTCATGATCAGTAGTGGTAAAACACATCTTTGACATGAATTTATCTCTCTTTTTTTCACTACTTCAGCTGCTTCAGAAATACTGATGCTTTTCTTCTGTGACATCAGTGTAGTAGTCTACTAATGTAGTAGTCTACTAATGTAGTCTGTTAATAAGGGCTGGCTGAAAAAGTGTCAGGTACTAACAATTAAAGAGGGCAGGGCCATCTGAAACCACAAACTGCTGCCTGCTTTTTCTGCTTCTTGGCCCTTTCTCTGGAATATAGAAATTCTCAACTATTTCATCTTCCAAAATGTTTTACTTACAACCCAGGAACAACTGTAATATGCTGTGCTGTAATTAGAAGTTATTATTTCAACATTAATGCAGCAGACAGCTTTGAAAAGTGATCTGTTTCATATTAAGCTGGCTAGTCACCTTTGACTGCTGGGTTTGGAAAGAGTACTCATTTTGACACTGGTAACAAGTGGTCACTACCTTTTTCTCTGTAGTGGCTGCTATTGTCAAAAGAGTATTTTCAACCATTTAAAAATGGGAATGACTGATTATATGGGCATGTCTACTGCACAATCTTCTGCCTAAATATTCTGTATAATTAAGGCTTATATTTGGGAAACATTTCTGGACTAACCCTTTTCTTTAAAACTCTGTGAATTAAACTACTACAGTTTTGCGAAGCTCGAATTGGTTAAGTGATGGGCTTGTTGACTTTCCTGTGGTTTTGCTGGCAAAGATATTCTTTAAAAGCAGATCAGAACAGAAAATATTTTTTTCCTCTGTTACTGCACCTATTAGAGCTTTGGAGACTTGATTTTTATGTTTTATATTCTGTAATCAACATATTCCTGGCAGGGGATTATCCTGATTAGATTCTTGGGACACATCTGTGATCTATCCAAAGAACAAGATGAGCTGGCTGTCAAACTGGCTCACCAACCATGCTCATTCTGGATCCTCATGTCTGTAAAGGTCACTTCATCAGAAGTATTATGTCCTCTGGACAAGCACTCATATTGTCTAGTTTTTCTGTTCTTATAAGTCCAGTTTCTGTGTGTGGGACTGAGCATGCTATAGCCCAGATAGACTCTATGAGCTGCAGGATAATACCTGAAAGGACAACACCTGGCAGCGTGGGATGATGCTGTGGGTGGATAATGGAACTCTCAATACTTGTTTTGGGGTCTCCTTTTTGCCCTAGGTCATAAGCATAAAGTGGATATTTTCACCATGCTCAGCAGCTAGCAGAGCTGCCCGGTTGTACCATACACCAGACAGGAGGGGTAACGATTTGGCAGTGCTGACAAGAGAAAGGGCAGAGGGAATGAATTTTGGCTGTGAACATCCCTTTCACAAAAAGCTGGTAAATATTAACAAACCATTGAGAGTCAGGTAAAAGCAGAAACATGTTGTAACATACGTCATCTGACAGCTGGCCATATGCTGTGAGCAGTGATTTCATGTGGCAAGTATGAATAAACTTTTTTCTGGGAACTATTTGGAATCAAATTAGAATTGACTAGTAGAATTTATCCTTCTTAAATAGAATATCCTTTCTTAGCCCTTGCATGTTAATGCTTGAGCTGGTCACTGACTAAGATGGAAGTTCCCCATTACATTCAGAGGAAGAGGAATAGAAAAAATTATGTAGCAGGATGAAACCTTGTTTTACGCACTTAAAACTAAGAGTTTTTAGTTCAAGGCTTGTCTGTGTTTGTTTTTCACTGTGCAGAACCTAGTGACAGTGGTTTGCCAGGTGTCTTTCTCTAGGCTTTTGAAAGCACATCCATTTTCTCTCATTTTGTTCCAGAATAGAATGTCTTCCGTGGACGTAGTGGATTTAATTATTTAAGTCTTGTTCAAGTCCTGGTACTTCATAGATAGCTGTTCCTTAAATCTCTGACAGTAACATTGTATGTATTGGGATTCTCAGCAGAAGGAATATGCAGACAATATGATCACGACTGAAACACCCCTTTAAGCTGCAATTGCAATTCATAAAATCTTTGCAAAATAATTTTAAAAAAGGTTGTAAGATAAATGCCATAGATACGGTCCCTAGAAACCACATCTCACTTTAATTGAGAGCAGATGCAATATTGCAGAAGCCCAGGGAATGTTGCAGTTCATATTCTCCCTGCCTGGCTCCTTCCAGGGGAGCACAATACATTTTGATTAATATACATCCTGGCAAGTTTGTATGCAAATTTTTTTTCTTTAGTGTAAACCGAAATGAATTGAAAACGTCCTTGCACTCAGAAATGGTGATTCATAGATGCCATTTTCCTATTTCTTTTGTTCATGAAACATTGCCCATACTTTGGGTTGTGCCTTTAAGATTTCCAACTAAATAGGGCATCTGGGAACCCAAGGGAGAACTTGCTTTGCCAAAAATTCACAAGCACGAATAGCAATGAATTGGGAAATGTGTATCTTTTATCTGGTTCATCTGCTAGTTCAAAGATTTTTTGGGGGCTAGTCTTTCATGTTACTTCTTTATCATTACTTCTGGAAAAAAAAAAAAGGCATGAAGTCATACAGCGCTCCCAGAACTCATATCTCTATTGAAACAGGCAGTAGAGACAAGAAATAGTAAGAACCTGGTATTTTTCAGTCCCACTTGTTTAACTGATGAAAGACTATGATATATCCTTAGCCTGAAAATATTCCTGTGTGCATTTTTGGAGACAGAAACCAGGTATTAAGGAGCACAGAGACAAATAACTTAATAGTCCAGATGCATAACTTGCACTTTTAAGTCATTCTCTCGCCCATGCCCATATAAACCATTTTATTCTCCTGAAAGCCAAGTCAAATGCACAACCCAATATAACCATATTAACAGCATCAAATCTGCTTTTGTGTAGCTCTCCTCTTGCTAGCTTCAAGGATTGCCTAAAGCAAATGCAATTCTCTGGCGGAACTATCAAGGTTTAGAAACCTTCAAAGCAATTGCCAGCCAAACACATTTAATTCCTGCTCAGTCAGCTGATTTGAGATAGTTTTTATAGTGTAACTATTTTGAAGAAAAGTGCCAACAACAAGATAGCATCTCTGAGCAGAACACTGCACATCATGCAGAATAATGTTAAGGATTATGCTTACAGGCTAATCCTTGTTTGGTGTATTGCAGTAGCCATTTGGAGTGTGGGCCACACTTTTTTTATTTAAAAAATACATTTCTCCTCCTTACAAGATTTTTATAAATGCTAGTAAATTATCTCTCTGGATGATTCTGGGAGGCACATCACTAGCATTAATTAATTTTTATTTTCTGAGGAGAAAATGAGGCACAGCAGCTGTGTCTTACACCTAAGATCTCCTACATAATCTGAAAAAGCAAAAGCAAACTAGTCTAGATCCCACTTACTTGACACCTCTCTGCTTTCCCTACTAATATCCTGTCTTGCTCTTTAATATTTCAGATTAGTGTACAGTGTGTAGGGAAAGAGTTCATAATGAGATAGTATTCCATGGAATTTTTCCAGGGTTCCACCTAGACATGGCATTTTTATTTATATTTTTACAGAAGGCCTCTCCCTTCCCCAGGCCTCACAAAAGTTTCTCTGATGGAGAGATGGGACAACTTGGGAGGTCTGTGTGAAGAACTACATTTTGCTGGATACACTCCTGCTGTTAGCAAATTGCTCCAATGGGAGGACTAGCCAACTAACTCAGTCAACCTACTAAAATGGATTCCCTGTTTTATAGATATAGATCCTCTCAATTAACTCATCTGTAGGATTGTATAAAGCACATACTACATGGGGGGAGTAAGCAAAAGCTAATGGGGGAGGTTTTGTTTGGTACCAGCAAAGGTTGATAATTACCTGTTCACTGTTTGCTCTACCTCAGTTTTCATGCTTTCCCTGTCTCTCCTCACTGATTCTGATTTTGATTCTGTAAACATAAACCAGTCAAAACGTTCCACAGGGAGCAAAGAAAGAACTCCTTGCAGATTACTGCCAGTATTGTCAAAGAGAAAACCCAAAGTATTCTTAGGAGACCCTCATCAATGTTTGCATTTTACCTGAGCTCTGTGAAATATGAATCCACTGCTCTTTACTGCTACCTGTACAAGTCAGAAACTGCCCAAGCAACTGGAAAACTTGGTCCTAAGTTACAGGCTTTGACTGAATGCTGCCTTCAGTCAGCTTTGGCAGACTATGAAAATATACTGGCTTTTGGAACAGCTAGTTCATCACAGGAAAACCATACTACAGAATTGTATTATTTCTGCTGCTCTCTTTGAAGACAGGTTCTCCAGTTCTTTCTCTTGAAGTTCATGAATATTCTCTGTTGGCTAGTTTTGCTCCTGCTAGTTTTCTGGCAGCAGTACTGTTACATCAGTGAGTTTCTCACAGCATTGGATAGCTTTCGAAAGCTGGTCACATTTTTTGAAAGAGCAATGTGTAAATATAGCTGTGTGGCTTTTTTTTTTCCTTTATTGTAGCTTGTCAAAGCAACTGATAGGTCGATCAAATGTAAACTCTGAGCTATAAAGTCAAGAAAGCAGGGCATAGATGGGTAATTCATTAGAATGTCTGTCAGATGGGAGATCCAGCTAAGGCAAATGACAAGATAGGAACAGTTTATTGTGTGTCCTTTTTACAGGCTGTATGCAGTAGTGAACAATGCTGGGAGGACAAATATGATGCTTATTCTCCTAGTGTAACTGAAGGTCACTCAAATGTGAATGGATTTTGTAATATGACTTAATGTGGTAAACAGCTAGGTAAAGGAACTGATTGCTGCAAGTTTCAGACTATGAATTTAGCAAGCACAAAGAAAGCAACTAGATGGTTACAACTATATATATTCAATTTAAAACACTGAACAAAGAATGAGAGCTGTAGAAATACAAATCCTCAACTTGTGAAGCTGAACTTTTTCTACTGGAAGTTATCAGTGATTAAACAATTAAGCACAGGGAACATTATATGCCAGTAAACTGACATCAAGCTTCCTACTGTTTGAGTTTGTGATCCTTCATCAGTCAGTGACCTTCTGGGAGATGGGATTGTACTCTACATCGATATGCATGCTGCTTAGTTACTTTCTGATAATTTTAAAGCCGTGGTATGGCAGTTCTTGTCAGTGTTTCTAGCAGCATCACTGACATCACTGAAAAATGGAAGCCTAGATGCTAGCATATTATGGTTAGCTCTGTAATGAGTACAGCTATCCAGGGCTGGAATGGGATAGGAGAAACTTGTCCATGTTTCATCCCAACATCCAATTAAGAAAGAAGGAAAAAACCTGCTTTAATTCACAGACTCTTTGCCACAGCTCTGTGGGAAACCCATATCCTTGCATTTTTAAGTCACGGAGACACTTCCATTGTGTTGGTTTTTGTTGCCATACTATATTAACTGATCATTGTTTTAGTTGTATAAACTCTGCTAGATTGCAGATAAGCTGTAAAACCATATCATGATATATAAATATATGACAAACAGATATTACATAGTATCACTTCAATTAGTCTTGATTGGTTTTTTGAGTCACTCTCTGAAGCCAGTAAGTCCCAGTCTTTTAAATCTAT
This sequence comes from Cettia cetti, assembly GCA_013401135.1. Taxonomy (NCBI): domain Eukaryota; kingdom Metazoa; phylum Chordata; class Aves; order Passeriformes; family Sylviidae; genus Cettia; species Cettia cetti. Next base: position 26,369 of record VZUI01083378.1, read on the forward strand.
ATGAAAAGACATCAACATCTGTTCTTACACAATTTCTGTGTGCCTAGCAGTGTCCTCTCTCAGTTTGGTTTCTCACGTGAAAGACTCACTCTGTTGTGTAGAAAAAAACCATCAGCTCCTTGTTTACCATGCACTGATGTTTATTACAGGACAAAAACATTCTGCTGTTCTAGAGGTGAGTTACTATATTGTATTTTATTGATGAGAAAGATGGATGCAGATTGAGTGTTGCATAATAGAACATTATTTTTAAATATACAACAAAATGAGCTTTGGAGCAAAAGATTGATACTAACTTGCATCATACCAGCTGAGCCTTTTTAGCTCCTATTGGGATAAAAGAATAGGATTTTTATAAAGGTATGTCACTGGCTTGTGACTCAGAAGAAAAGTCCCCATTACAGACCTGTGTAATTTCAGACGTTGCATGGAAACCCCCAAACCAAATAAAATTAAATATCTGCCTATTTGTATCTCAGGTTCCTTGGGTAGACAAAGGAATGCAACCAGACTCCTGGGATACCTACAACTTGGAGACATGGGCAGCTAAGCCCGCACACCTTTGTAAATGCAAGCTGAATGACCTAGATCCTTTCAGTTATGCAGTCACCATTCTGCAATACCTGAAGAATTTAGGCTAGTGGTTTGGTGTTCAAAATGGTGTTCACAGATGCAGAAGGTCAGATCCAGTGAGGATTTAGGTGCTTAAAAGTTAATTCTTGGAACACCAGCCTTCTGACATCTGCTGCTCGTGGCTCGCTCTGTGCTAGATGCATGGGCTCTCTGCAGTAGGGGAAGGGCTGACTTTCAAAACAGCTGACAAGTTAAGCTGCTCTAGAAGCTTGGAATTGGCCACTTGAGAAATCTTAAGGATATTAAGCTAATTCTGTAAACCTACTCCCTACTGGACCTCATAAAGCCTGGAGGAACTGTTTTTATTCGCTCTCTATCTGCAGCCTGGCACTTCTTGAAGCAGGTTATCAGCATCCTTTCTTCAGGACCCAGCACAGCTCATTTATCTTCTGAAACAAGGCTCCAGTTCTGATAGCCTTGCCATCTTGCCTTTGATAAAATGGTTTGAGCACACACCTCCGACATAAAAGACCTGGGTTAATCGCCAGCTCTGCTGGTGGGATTTCACACCCAAGAGAATTGCCTCCCAGTAGGGCAGTCCAACTGCCAGATTAAAGACTACTGGAATGAGGGAGAAGATGGACTTTCTCTAGTCTTTCTCTAAGGCTTGCGCCATTGCAAAATGTACATAAGAATCTAAGGCCAAGCATGACTTCATTCTAGTGGTTATGAAGTTCCACTTGCTGTTTTCAGTATAGGTGCTGTGATCTAGGTGAGGACTACATAACATTAACTTAGAAATATGAATGGTCTTGACAGATGACAACTTGGGACTTCTCTCTTTGTGCTTGTTTTAAAAGATTTACCTAATTTCTAGCCCTGTTAAAGGACAGCCCTGCATATCTGAAAAAGCAGAAATTTCTGGCTTTCCCATGGCACATAAAGAGGTGTCTTATTTTTTTCAGTTAAATGCAGCTGACTTTCCACACATCTGTATGGACAATTAGTTTTTATTTGGATTGGGTCCCTGTCCTTTTCAAAGCTAGGCTAATATGGAACACTGGAATGAGTGAGGCTTCTCAGCACACCAAGTTCATGGCTCTGTGGCAGGCTACAGGATACCTATGGTACTAAAAAGTGACTAGATCTGAAAGCAGATCAAATGTCAGCCTGATCCATATGTGCAAACTTGAACTGGTGTGTATATATCCGCATGTACCAAATATTAATCAGCAAAATTAGACAAAGTTCATGGATAGATAATTGAACAATAGGATTGTGATCCATCTTTCCATCTGATGTGATAATCATGCATGTCAGTGAATTGTCTTTCAGTTTCTACATCTAATTGTCCTAGTATAAATCCAAATGAAATTCCTAGAAAGAAATAGAGTGCAAGGAGCCTACAGTTATCACCACTCAACTCATTTCATGTCCCCTCAGAATGCACACCTAGTTTCTTTTGGAAACAAAATTTAAATAACCATGTCCTCTGAGACCAGGCACAAATATCTTCCTAAGGGACTTCTACAAGAATGTTCTATTATTTCATGCAAATGTGTAGAAAGACTTACCTCAGAGTTCAGATTTCTCAGACTTTTACTCGCTTTTGGTTTCACAGTGCTTGTCAGATAATAATGATAGACATTATAATCACAAGGACAGCACTGCTCTTCCATTGGGCATAAATCTGAGGTAAATCCATTGGTGTCAGAGGTTTTAGCCTAGTTTTGGTTTAGTGTACATAAGAATAGAATCTGTACCATACATCTTATTTTTATTTTGATATAATCCAGTGTATCCGGAAATAAGAAAGCCATATCAAGCCCCAAGTCAAGTTTTTAAAGATATCAGCTTTCTGTTACAGTCTGGGTGGCCCTCACCATGTCTGGGAAAATGTGAACCCAGTGGCCCTGGGTAACCCATCACCTGCTTTTTTCCAGACTGCTGTAATCAATTTGTCTTTACCCACCATATTACCAAAAGACACCATTAAAATTCATATCTGTGTGTTCTCCCCAGAGGGTAAACCATCAGAGATCTCCAGGGTTTTGGAGGTTTTGTGGAGATGCAGAAGGCTTTAATTATGTTTAAAATAAGATCAAATTTCTTCCCTACAGTAATTTCAGATACTTCTACCAGATTCCTGTAGGGCTATTTTGCACTCTGAAAACTCGATCAATTATCAGCCTCACAAATTACATCTTTTATTTACATTTTCCTAGAACATCAAAGAGTGTTGCTTTAAAACAGTGTTCTCAGGCTTAAATAATGATGTTTCATTTTTTTTCTTAAAGACTTACAATGATCTCTCCTGTAGACCCTGGAATGGTTTGGGCCTGAAGGATCTTAGTCACGTTTAGGATTATTTTTAAGATACTTGGTATTCTCTAAGAGTTGAATCCTGAGGTTTTGCCTCAGGCAAAACTGCTGAAATAAATGGAGTTCTACCCAAGGAGTGGAAGAATAAGAATCAAGTTACAACTTAAAATTTTGGCCCCAAAATATTAACATCTTCTAAACTGTCAGGAAAGGCAGTATTTTTTTTATCTAAGGAATTTATTCCACTGTTTTGCTAAAACCCTTGGCAATATAAGTGAAGGAAGGAGACTCGGTTTTTAGTGCAGATGCCTCTCTCTGCAAAAGAGAGAAGACAAACATGCAAAAGAACATGTCTTTGGGCTACCATTCCTCTGCTTGAATTTGAGGCATCTTCTTTCAAAAGAATATCTCAGGAACATGAGCAGCATTCCAGAAATACATAAAAATGCAAAGCTCATTGGAAAGGGGAAACGCGTTTTAATAATAAAACCACAACGAGACCTGTAATGAAGGACCTGCTTTCAGAGCAGAGCTGCCAGTAACTCTGCACCTGTGTCTGTCTACTCCTTTATGATGTTGTTTGCTATGTTGTACTTGTCCATCATGTCTCAGAGTATTGTTCTGTGGAAATCCATGAGAATACTTGATTGTTGTTTCCAAAAGGAAATTCTTAGTTTTCAAACACTGTAAAATTTCTTAGAGGAAATTAGCACATAAACATGGTTTGGCTTCTCTTAATATTCTATTTTAATAACTTCCTATATCTCCTTTTTTGTTACTTTTTGCAAGATCATATTTCTTGTATTTAGTAACTGTTTCTTCATTGTGTATTGTTCTATTGTTTTCAGTGTGAAAAAAGAAAGTACTTACTATAAATGGAGTTCCTACCCATGAACACTGATCACTTGAATCCCATTTTGCTTCATTCATACTGTTTCCCACACTCTGTTTACTACTGAGTTCTGTATCTAGCTACCTGCCCTCTAAAGTCTTAAATGAAAGCTAAATTGGGAGCAGCCATACATGCTGTTCTATGAGCATCTAATGAAGCCTGAACACGCTCCCTGTGGGTGTTGGTTATCCTCTGGTTTTCCTTCTCCTTTTTGCTGGGAACAGTCCCACATTTGACTTTCTCCGCCAGACAAAAAAGAGGAGTTCTGCAGCAAGTTTGGAAGATGCTCTGAATGACCAGTCAATCACCCTGAATTCTGCCCAGTTTTCCTTCTCTCAGAGTGTTCATGTAGCTCTCCCTTAGCTACTTGTAGGAGCCTAATTATTTTTTAGACTTTGTTCTTACAAGTATGGTTGAAATTAGTGGACTGCTTCCTTAGAAGGACAGGCTTAACATGATTGCTGCTGGAGTGCCATCCATTTTGCAGGACATACTAGGGTTTTCTTTTAAAAGCATACAATTCTGAGAAGGTTGTTCTTCCCACAGAACAAAATCAATTATCAAGTCATGACATCAGAATCAAATTGTCTTTCACAAATATTCCTGCACTCTGCTGCCTTCCCCACACTATCTCTGTTTTGAGATGGCTGAGTCCCTGCAAAATTAGTAGAGCCATGCAGCTTGCCCTAAATGTTAATGTAATTCAATACAAATAGCACTTGCCTTCACAACTGTGGTGTCAGTTGGTTTCTCTGATGACTGCAGCAGTGGCAGAATCCTGCAAAAACAGTCTTCTGGTCACTTTTGGATCAAAACTGAGATGAATTTCAACTCCTTATTGCTTGTTTCATTTCCCTCTTGATTCTACTTTTCAAATCTACACAGCCCTATACAGCCGAACAAAATTCAAAGTGTCAATCTATGCAGCCTGCTGATGAGACTCTGAAAAGAACTGGAGTATTCTGCATTCTGTCCATCAAAGTACATAATCTCCTTCTTAATTTTAGGCATGTGAGTAACTCCACTGAAAAGAACAGAATTACCTACTCAGCTGGGTCCTGGCCAAAGTACTGAGCCTATGAAATATTGAATTCTCAGTGAAAATAATCTGTCTTGGTTCGAGTGAGAGAAACTTTTGGAAATAGTAAAGTATTTTATTTCATGCAGCTCTGTTATTCCATTATTTAGTTATGCCAATTAATGCATGAATGTTCCATCAATATTTAATTTATTTTTTTTTACTTCACAGAGTTCATGCATTTAGGAAAGTGTTCAATCTGTCAAACAGTATAATGCCCGATAATTATATTCTGTTTTAAAGGACACACACCCTTGCAATAAACCAACATTCAAACATCTGGCATCTAGATTTTTGGGATTTCTTTACAATTTACACTCCAAGAATCCTGCTCAATTCGATGGAAGCATCTGTACTGATGTTACTGCACAAATATCACCTTACACATTGTCAGAAATCAAAATACAGCTACTACTTCTCCAATTCTAATATGATTGTAGCACCTATTCTAACTTATACTAAATATAAGACTCTCTTGTTATAAAATAATTCTATATGAAATTGTGACTTAAATGCTTCTATTTAAAACATTCATTACTAAACTGACAAAAGTTTAAACATTTCCCTTTGAGGATGAAGAAAAAACTAACTTTCTGTTTTTTAAACTCAGCGTTCATATTTTTGTAGAGATATTTATCTTTACAGACTATGCATTGGGACACTAAAGACTGTGGATGTCGCATATATTTTATCAGTTCTTGTTTGGAGTGGCTTGCTTTTGGCTATTTTGTAAAATATAAAAAAGTGGACCAAAATCAAGTAAATATACCTGCAAACACATTCCCACATTAAAACATTTATCCTTTTCCATAAACACAGAATATTGTCTTTCAGTGGGTGGGATTAACAATATTCTGCCTCAATCTGTGCAAAATTTCTGGAATCCATTTTAACCTATCAAGTGATGTAGAATTTTATTCTACAGGTGAGCTGAGAATCTCTAAGGCATTACTTGTTATACATATTCAGTCACACAGAAATACACCCTGCAACTGCCACTGGACTTCTGTGTATTAAACTGCTATATGGAAAAGCTATTTTGGATAATATTAATAGGATTATATTGTGTTAATATGTGGGTTTTTTTCCTTCCATCAATAAGTAAAATAGTTAGGTAGAAGGACCTAAGGTACTAAGTACTACTTCAAAAGTGCAAGAATAAGTGCTTGAAAAATATTGTCAATAAATTCCAAGTAGTCTCATAAGTGGGATAAATGACACAATTTTCTGCATTATGGACAAGATAATTTCCTGTGAAAGACTTCTTCAAAGCCAGCCCTAGAGCTAGTCCAGGAGGGCAGTCTGTTCAGGAAAACAAACCTGAAGAAGAGAGAATTATGAAGCATATAACTGGTGCACCATCTCTCGCCCTTTCTGCCCATACATTGGAGTCAGTATCAAAGGAAAAAAAAAAAAAAAGGAAAGTAAATAACTGTTTTTGCTTTGGGAAGTTCTGGAGATTTTAATGCCATTTGCTGTTGAAAGCAGAGGAAGGAATGATGCTCCAAGGACAGACTACGAAGTTTGGCCTAATAAATGTGAATGGATATACAGGGCTTGATTGTTCTTTCACACCAATGAAACTCCATGGACTGAAATTAGGCACACTAATTACACAATATACTTCTGTAAATGATTTGTAACTCTGAAGTGAATGAACTGTAGTATAACCTAAGGCACAATGTGCATGTGCAGCCTGGCCCCTCAGGCCATGTGTTAATAGTAACACAGCTTGTCATCATGTGTTTTTAAATTTTTAAATCTAAATAAAATATACCACTGCATGTAATAAGTACTTTAAATGGCAGATGTGTAATAAACATCTCTATTTATGACAGACTTAAACAGCAAAACATAATGAGGTGTGGTTCTGGTACAAATTTTGCTTCAGGTTCACTTTGTACTTTTAACCACCTTCATTAATTACACAGCTAAGATCATGCCCTGGAGAGCTTTAATTTTCTTGTGATTATATAATGGTCTCTTGCTGATATCATTATTCAAAAAAATAAATAAAAGATTAGGAATGTTTTCAGACTTTTCAGAGCTTTTCAGATGTTTTCAGAGCTTTCAAGTATAAAGATTTGTTAAACATCTTTTTACCAAATCTGAGCCACAACTGAAAACATCTAAAGATGTTTCTTTGCCTTAGGTAACCATGCAACTTTTCCGCTGTGTTTGCACTACCCTTTCTCATATATGTGATTTTTGAATGACTGCCATTACCTTTGTTTCTGTAGACCAGAATGTCTTCATAAAGGCCCTGGAAGATAGGGAATACTCACATCTGTGTTTTCCTGATAGGGCACAGCTTTTAATTTTTGCTTGGCTAAGTGGGAGGTAGGTATCCAAACACTTCCAAGTTGTTCTGTGTATGTGGTTTGCCCTAGGTCAGGCAGGAATGAACAGGAATTGTCTCCATTTCCTGAGCTCCCAACTGATGCTATAAGCCCTGGACCTTCCTTTGCACTCCATATATGCACATAGGGAAAATGGGCAAAAAGCAACCCAGTTATCAGAGAAGCACAACAGGTTTGAAATATGATGACCATACACTGTAGGAAACAGGTTGTCATCCTATGGAGTGTGAGTTTTCGTGGCAGGTGGGACAATTTATCAGGCCCACAGCCTGTTCCCATAACCTTCTTCCATGGGTACAGCTCTGGAACACGTAAGGAACGGGCTGTGTGTCAGATGAATTGTTCTGGCAGCAGCCACAGCTCCCACCCGGCTGCAGCCTTTGCTGATGGCTGCTTGGCTGCTCTCCCATCACACCAGGGTTGCATGTCTGGGACGTGACAGGCAGATGACCCCTGGGCAAAATGGCGGCTGGGAGCAGCTGCCATTGCTGGAAGCGCTCGTCTGGGGTGCAGCCGGCTCTGCTCTGGTTCCCAAGCCATGCAGGGGAATGAAGGCAGCGAGGTGTGGGCTGAAGGACTCTGCTGCCGTGGCTGCAGCTGGCTCCCTGCAGCCCTGTTTGCGGGGCCAGCTCAGAAGTGGGGAGCGACTTAACTGCACCAGTGTGCAGGGAAGCCGGTGTGGCTGGGGGGCCTGGGCATGGAGCTCCTGTGCTGCACTGCTCCCGCTGCACCCAGCAATGCAGCACACCTGGCTGGAAACCACAGGCACCTCTGCATTTCTGCAGAGTTTTGGTTAGAAAGACTGCATGTAGTGACCAGCATAGACTGCACCTCTAGACAGGGATGGGTGTCACACAGACAGAAAACCCAAATGTTCAGCTGCTTCTCTGTTGTCATTCCACTGGCCAGTCTGTGTCTTTCTGTTCCATACTAGTTTCCTTCCTCCAGGCTTCATTTGGGTGGCAAATTTGTTTTGTTCTAGTCATATTAGAGTGGTTTCAAGGCTTCAGCAGGCAGCACAAGATCTTAAGGGCCTTAGTTTTAATGCACGTTCACAAAATATCCATTAATTTAAGCGAGAATGCTGAATTTACCACCTTTTGGAATATGTACTAAGAATTTACTGTAGTGTAAATAATTTACTCCATACTTTGTGAAAGTAAGTATAGTGGAAAATTATATTTAGCCTCTTAATTTCTAAACTAAAACAGCAATATTCTTCTCTGGTGTAATATATTTTCCAGTCATGTGATGAAGAGAAGCATTTTTTTCAGCTGAGCTCACTTAAAAAGTTCAAAAGATAAATATATCACAATGACAAATTGCAAAATGCTATTCATACATTTAGGTAAAAAAGGTTCCCTCATTTGTTTGTATTTCACGTAAACTGTATTACTGTTATTTCCAAAGAAAATACCATACAAAATGATTCTGATTAAAAGTACAAGTATTGTTAATGGACCAAAGCAGAAATTTATCTTAGCTTGTGGGGGGGAAAAAATATAGAAACTAAGTATACTGTTTTTGGGTGAAATTCATTCCAGCAGAAAATGCTATCCTTATCTCCAGCCCAGGGCCTACAAGGGTGGAACATGAGTGGGGTAGCTAGTGCATGGTTTTCTGCATCTGTTTTGTTCTGTTTGGTTCTGCGTGATTCTGTTTGATTCTGGTTCTCCACATGGGAAAGAGGTCTGAATTTACAGCACTGACAGGCTGTCTTAAGACTTGTCCACAATGAGAAGCTGAAAGAAATTTGAGACCAAATTTGCCAGAGTCTTGTGACTCCATATGTGTATCTGTGAGGACGCCCAGCCTGCTGTGAGCATGAACTGGTTTATCTGATGGGTGTGAGGTGAGGCACACTTGCTGGGCAGAAAATCAGTCCACGTCTGTCTGTCACTTAAATGCATCCTCTACATGTGGAGTAACAGGCAAGAGTGAAAGGTACCCACTGCAACAGGGCTACTGATTTCATTTTGTCCTGGAAGTAGAGAGGCTTTTCTCAGTTACTTCCTCGTAAATTCCAGCCATACCGTGACACTTTTGTGCGTTTTGGTTAAAGCTTATGGTTTGTCAAATGAAGCTTTTCCTGCTTTTTCCTTGGATCGCTTATTTATCCTACATATGCATGTTCTCTGTATGGTCTTCAGCAGGTAATGAGTTTTTGCTATAATGGGTTAGGGCTTTCAGATGCTGCCTTAGTTTCATCTTCATGCAGCTTACCCTTGACTGACACGTATGACTCAGGTCAAAGGATCTACACTTAGAATACAAGTAAAAATGAGTAAATGTGACAACAATAAATTTGATCTGTAAAATTATATAGCAACAAAATTTGAATGATTTATTGGTAGAATATATATAGTAGAGTAACATGTTGGGATCAGAAATACTACTTACCACACATAGAAGGTAATGAACTGGAGGTCTATAATTTCAGTGCTCAACTATTTTTATTACTTTTATGTTATCAGGCCAGGAATCCCTTATGGAATTGGTATACCCTGATTACTCTTTCCAAACAATTCTATGCACCCTGTCTTGCTTCCAACACATATGCATGTTCTCTCTTTCTCACACACACACAAAGGATTCTGTAACAGCAGGACCATTATAGAGAATGATCTAAAACATGTGGACTGCAGCCAATATTTAGATATGGTATAGTAAATTATGGAAGGTATAAAAAGGAAATAAATGAACACATTGCAGAGAAAAATGAGCCAGTCTTAAGTAGTTTTAATCACTGAGTTTCATATAAAACCATATGCAAGATACTGAGCCTAATATTGAAGGGAAAAGGAATAGGGGTAAGGGAGAAGAGAAATCCAATTCCACTGGGATTTGGGGTGGGAGTTGTTTAGGATTTTTGTAAGAACCCTTCAGGAGAATAATGAGAACCATTTAAGCAAACATATAAACATGTTTACCAAGCTGTATGACAACTGTGATCTGACAACCTTACCATGCATCCCCAGAGCTCAATCTGAGCTAAAGGGTAGTCAGTATGGAGCTGCTCCTTCCTTCCACAGACAGCTGTCACACCTGTTTTGCAGGCAATTCAGTTACTGTGCCCACTCCCTTTGTCCAAAGGGATCTCTGGGAGTGAGAAACAGCCACCACAGCAGTATCAGGAATGAAGGAAGAGTGAGCCACTTCCTTTCCCCTTTCTCAAAATACTCAGCTGTATCCAAGTTTCTGCCAAATCAGTTTTGCTCAAGATCCCAACACCCTGAGCTAAGCTCTAGTGCTCACCACTACAGCTGGGAGGCTATGGATTGCATCTCCTCTGGGTCTGCCCTTTTGCCATTTCCCTGGGCAGGTATGTCAGGCCTCTGTAGATATTCATAGGCATATGCAGTTGCCCACAATTGTGCAAATAGCTGTTCTATATTTGCATAAGATGCCATGCATGAATTGAAACCTGCATGTCATTAACCAGAGGCTTTAGTGAGCTAGAGTTTTTCACTGAGATTTTTACTAAGCCTAGGCTTCAACATTTTCACACTTGCAAATGGCACTGAAAAAAACCTGACTGCCAGCATCTGTCTGATAAATAGTGGTTCAAAAGTGTAACAAATGCCAAACAATACTTCCGTGTTTTAGTTGGTGTTGGACATGGATGTAGGAGAAGGATAGTGAGAGGCTTTTTAGAAGTATTAGTCTTACTCAGCAGAGGGTGAAACACCCATTTCACCAGCCTGTTCCATAACTGCTTCCTAAAGTACATGGAAATAAGTGGGACTGATTCTGCCAACTCTGCTCTTTCAAAATAGAAAATTTTGAAATTTTTACTCCCTCAGAAATCAGTTTGGGTCTTCATGGTGCTGATCTGCATAAATAACTTGTTAACAGGGAAAAAAGCAAAATTCCTAGTGAACCAGAACTTCAGCCATAAATTAAATAACTGGAACTGCATAAAGAAATTAAAACCAAAAACAAATTACAAAGTTTCCACATGTGAAAGGACTAATTTTGAATTACTGAGTGTATGAATCAATGAAAAGACACTAACAGAAAATTGGCTCTTCCAACACACATCTTCAAGTCCAGAGCTAGTAAGAACTAATGAGCAGAGGCATTTCTATGGGGGTGACAGGAACACCAGTTCGCTGAGATGACGTACTGAGTACTTCATATAGAAATGCAAAAAGTACTTTCTGGACTGAAAGGAATTCCCATTATGAATGGTGACAGCCTGGGTGCATAGCTGTTGAGGTGCAGTGGAAGCATGTTTTGGCCCCTTAGGTGGCTGTATTGCATTTTGAAGCAGTTTTTTAGGTTGGAGAATTGTTACCAAATAATCCCACGTGGACTGATTCCACTGCAGCTGCACCAGAGTTAGAAACAATGGGAACTTTAGTACAGATAGCTTTCAGTTCCAGCAGCCGTTTTCAGCACTGTATCAGTTAACCCTGCTCTGAGGAGGGTTAATTGACACAGTGCTGCAAATGGCTGACTAGATGAAAACTCATATATTATGCCTCCCAACATCTTTAACAATTGTGCAGCTGCATTCATATTGGCAGTGGTGGGAATCTGGAGGAGGGAAGAAATTCACCAGTGCAAACAAAGCCTGTGCATGAGCCTTAATGTTCTTTTCTGTGTCTTTTTGTCACTCACAGTCATGCTTCCCTAAAGCATTCTCAGAGCCATCTCCACGTTGCTGATTATGAAGCAACAGCTACTGTTGATCCCACCAGCTGGATGAAAAGAGTGGAAGAATGGTGATACACCCTGGCCCACCTTGTAGGTGCCTTCAAGGTTCATGTGTCTGCTCTTCTCCTCTTTCTTGTGTCCCCACAGCACATTCTAAATGAACCAGGGAAAACAAACATTAACTTTCCCCACAAATACAGACAATATTTCCAAGATGTACTTCTCCTGCACTGACTGGTTCTCTAGCAGCAGAGTATCAGTATTCCCAGGCCCCTGAGTACGTATTGTAGCCTTTAACTACATAAGTATCTTTGGCTTCTCTGGTTGGCCGCAGAAGTGAAATACCCACCAAAATACAGCCCTTCAGACATTGCAGCCTCTAGCCCTGGTAGGCCAAGACTGTTTCTCTAAGGAGTTTTCTGAGGCAGTGCAGAGCTGTAAGCTTCTTGAAATATGAAGGAAACAGTCAAAAAAATTATTCTGAATTTTACCATCTGCTCTCCATTCCTGGTAAGAGATCTCTTTCAGAGTTAAAATATTGCTCTTTTCCCCAAGCTAAGGCCTTAAACTTACTATCACTGCCCTTTTGGGTAGTTTGCACTCCATGAGAATTAGGGTGGAGAAAACAGGACTCACTTGAGCAGAACAGAAGGGTGTCCTGACTCTCCTTTCCCATGTACACCGTGAGTGGGCATTATAAAGTTGGAAACACAGTTCTTATCACACAGTTGGCATCACAGACCTTCAGTAGCAACTTGTAAAAAATAAAGAAGTTCTCTTTTTGTGTAAAGCACTACTCACTGAGACCATCTGAAGTCACAGACTTCCACTGGTGGGAGTTAGTTGTACTTATGTATGGGTTATGTTAGGTTGCTATCTATAGGTGGCATCTCCCCGTGACCATACAGCATGGCTTCTTCTGCATCCGTGGGCTTTTGAGAAAGGAAATATATGAAGAAATGAGCAAGGGAAGCTATTTATTGCTGCTATTTATAATCTCCAAGGCCTATTTAACCTGTAATTTTCTGTCTTTCTAAAAGATACTTTCCTGCAACCTTGGTTCTTTGTTCTGATGCAAAATATTACTGCTGCTATTAGAATGCACAATTTTAAAAATCTCCTCTGGGAAGAGAGGCCAATTAACCCTCTACAAGCCCTCACATTGATTACAGAATGACAAATGGCCTCTTTATAAGTGTTCTGGGTTTGGTAGCAAATCCTGCACATTATATTTCACTGTCTTCTTCTTAATCTTCTAGGAAGTTCCTCTGATTTCTTTGCAAATGTCCTGAGTTTAAGACTTGTGGAGACTAGAAATCAGGCCAGATTTTATGTCTATAAATTTCCTATACTATTATGAATGGTTCCAGAGATCAAACAAACAAACAAACAAACAGCACTGATAATTAATACTTCTGTTAATAGACCAAAGCTTAATTCCTGAACCAAAGCTGAAAAGTAGGTCATGTCTACTCCAGTGACTTTGCAGTAGTCCCTTCGATTAATTACAGTTGTATTCACTGGTGTTTGCACTGAATATTGTGCAAGTACAGCTATACTGTCAGAGGATGGATTGGAACAGTGGAAGGAACAGCTACCACATCTCTTTTGGGAAGGAACCTGGGAAAAAACCGAAAAGCTGTTTCTGGCTCCTCAGCTTCCATCAGCCACTTGAGGAAAGTCAGGCTTTCTGGGTTCTGGATGTCATGTTGCTTACCTGGGTTAAGGTAGTCTGTTGTATAAATGACATAAGAACGAGCGTTTTGATTAGTCTTAGCAGCTTTGTATCCAGAGTTGCCATAAGGAATAACACATTGATTTATTGTCTAAGCACTTTTGGTAAAGGAGGGAATTAGGATAGTTTCAAATAAATGGAAGACCCATAGTTGCTTAGGTCTTGGATACTGATTCTTATGATGGTGAATCTGTAGTCAGACTGTAGAAAGACCCAAACTGTTGTGCTGGGCACATCAAGGCTTTTCTTGTCCAGAACAGCTTTCAAACAGTCAGCTTAGGAATACTGATCTCATGTGAAAATTATTTGCTTATGGCTACATGTAAGAAGTCTTTGAACTATAGTATTTTTACTAGAATTGCTCAAGGGAAGACTAGTGGAACAATTAATAGAACTTAGAGGATGATTCTGTAGAGTCAAATGGTTTGGAGAAACAGGCTTTTACCAATTGCATGTAACGCTTTCTTCCAGAGAAACTGACACATGAATATGCTTTTAAGAGATTAATAGATGTTATAAAAGTTATGTGCTGCTGCACTCTTAACCAAAGACTTCACAACACACGCTTGGAATCCCAATTGCATACAGCAGCTTATTCTTTTGACGTATAGAATAGATGTAGGGCTCTATGGATTTCTTCATGGTGTGATGGGAACTGAGTATTTTACAAAATGCAGTGGACTACAAGGCTTTTCTGATAGCTGTTAGATTTAACAGGTGGACTGTGTCTATCTTCCATAGCTGGTTGCTTTTGGGGATGGGAGTGAAGCAGGCTTTGGGATTTTTGTGATTGGATTAAGAACACTTTGGCAATATTTTCAGCCGTAAGAAGTGTTCTAGGATTACTCTTTCTTTAGCCCATCTGTCTGCAGTGTACTTTTTCTATTCCATAGAAAATAGCTCAGCTGTCTCCTCAGCATAGTCCTTGCTGGTCAATGACTGCATATGTTTGATTCTAGTAACTTTCTGCCTGTTTCCTTATTTATTGATAGATGTAAGAATTTAGAAGGTGTCAAGAAAACCGGCTGTATTTTGATGGCTTGCATAAGGAGTGTTGTAGCATTATCTCTGCCCTCTTCAGTATTATATAAGATAATGCATCTTTTCCTTCTGAGCGCTCTCCTGGGCCTGTCCAGCCCCGAATAGGGAGAAAGGATGTCACCGGACAGTTACTACAGGGGTGGCTGTCAGCCAAAGTGCAAGACCTTGTGGGAGGAGTGGGACTGGAGGAAATGCCCAAGCTGCACATGAAGCCCAGGTGTGAACGTTTTCTCTGGGGGACGCACAGACGGCGGGGGGGTGAGAGGGGGGTTGTCCTCCTTTTTGGCATCTCCTTAATGCCACAGTGGACCGCCTAACCATGGCTCGTATGGGAGAGGACCGAACACCGGCGGAGGGAGAGGGCTGTGCTGGACATCCTACCTACGGGATCTGAGGAGCAGGCTGCGGCCCCGCCATGCTCATAGGAAGAACCATGTCGGGGCAGGGCTCTCCGCAAGGTCATTCCCCGTGCCGTCACCCTCCCGGCAGGACAGCTCCGACCCGCTGTCGGGTTACACCGCCCACATCTTACCGCGGCGGCGGCCGTCTCGCGAGGCGGCGAGCCCGCACCGCGATGGCAGCGCCTGCCCGGCATCCGCACCGCCGGCGAGGCAGCGGCGCTCCCGGCGGCCGCCCGCGGCCGGAGCGTGGCGGGCGCGTCGCGGGGCGGCCCCGGCCCGGCCGCCTTTGTTCGGCGGGGCGCGCACGTGCGGCGGCCGCGCAGCCCCGCGCGGTGGCCGCGGGCGCGT